>VDFB02261681.1:0-19616 GCA_007258455.2 Sequoia sempervirens | reverse complement strand
GAAGGACATGTTATGGTTTATAGGTTTTCTCTCTTCATTCTATGGTCCCTTCCTAGAGGTTCATGTTCATATGGTTTGGGAGAATGGTGATGACATGTTGTGAGAGATTATGCAACTATTTGTGTTGCATGTCTAGATCATTGTGATTGTTCTTATTACTTCATTGTTGACCATTTATCACACGTTGGTATATTGTTGATCGGTATACTTGATATGCTTTGACATTACCCATGCAATGGGAGTTCCTAGATATGCATTTTCTTCATTGGTAGGGTTGATACAGGGAGCTTGTGATTGCAGCTTATGGGTTGCATATGTTGTTGGCATGAGTTTACTGATGTTGTTGATACCTAGGAGGTATGGATGGTTGGATGTTTTAGCAGGTGTTGTGGATTCTATTTTCGATCATGTGGGATTTTCACGTTTGAAAACAGCTTGTTTGGAGCCTTTGTTATCACTTGGATTTGATGCTTGTGTTCTTGGATTGGTGCATCTTCACCTTGGCATGTTCCTTTTCTTTCATAAGTGGCATGTTGGAAGATGAGAGGAGTTCTTACTTGAGATGATGGTCACTTTTCTTTTATTGTAGGTATCTTGATGGAGCATAAGAGCATGTTGGAGATTCATGCGGTTTCATGTATGGCTATGATGATGTATTCCATTGATTGATCCCTTATGCAATGTATACAACAAGTGGGAGAATGTTGGGATATGGTGTTACACACCATTGCACAAAATTTTATATTATAATATAATTAAATAATTATTTAGTTGTGATGCACCTAGGAGTGGTTAATCACACTAGGTAATTATTTGGGGACCACTTTGTGTTGTATTGTAACATTGTATTATTATTTAATGTGTGAGGGACATGGGATGATAATTTAATATTGGGAATGTTGGGTATTCCATCATTTACTCAACGTAGATAGTTTGCTGATTTTGTTATTGTTTAGTTATGGTTTGTTATTATTATTTAGCAAACCTATGATTTAGTTTGTTATTTTTTAAAACCGTGAATGCACGATTCATCATGTTATTTTCATGTATAAATACATGTTTCCAATGCAATGAATTCAATTTGAACCTATGCTCTTAATATGGTATCTGAGTCATAAAAGCTAGCTTCACGGTCATTTGCACCTCCCTCGAAGATTTTAGTAAGATGAAAGACCTGCTCCATAGAGGTGCGTGGAATCAATTTGGGAGGAGCAATTTTACAATAGCAATCATATTTTTTTAATTCTTTCCCACAATTTTGGGGTGGTTGAATCATCTGCAAAGGCCGAATCTATAAAGGCCAAATTTCTCATGGGAGAGCTCTACCAAACCCGTACAAGTTTGGATGCAAGAAATTTATTGGAATATTGCATTGGAAATCTGCCAAATCCTTCATTGGTGGTCGCGATTCAACTTGGAGGTAGCGAATCTTCCAGTTAGGGTCACAAATAATTCATTGCATGCTGCAATTGAGCCATGAGGAGAAATTCCTTTTTTACTAGCACAATCTCTATGAGGGCGTAATCCTTGTGAGTGGAGGCGTGATTTATTTGATTTTTGGCTGCGATTACCTCCTGTAGTTGCATTTACAATCTGTTGTGATTTGCTTGTGGGGTCGAATTCTTTTCTTTGGAGGGTAGAATTTATGAAATTTTGTTTCATTATGCTTGTTGCCTATTCTTGATGATTGAAAGTTCCCACATATTTCAACATTGAATTCATGTGGAGCTTCTGAAAATTGTGCAATCCAAGTTAATTGTAGCTAACAAAGAAGTTGAAAAAGAAGGGATGTTGTCGCTTAAACCTAGAGTTTAGAAAGTCTCCGTTGAAGTGAAAATAGAAGCAGATGCATTAGATGAGACATTACATAATAGGTTGCTTTTTGTTCTTGAATGTTTTATTTTTTAAGTGAATCCGTTGAGGCTGAGTAATAAGTTTTTTTCTAATATTTACTCACATAGTTTGGTTTTATGCATGGCTCAAATTTTCGTAAACAAAGGCAATTGAGACTTCTCATTGTATGGTAGTAATTGAAATATTTCAACATGTACAATTATAAGGTTATGCTTAAAGCCATTTCAATTGATCAATTTTAAGATGTTAATTTTATTCCTAAAGTATCATCTCCTTTGTAAGAATTATTGATCTGAGTGATGAGAAAAGGAATAAAATAATATCTATGCATTGCTAACATAATGGTAGGAAGTTCTCCAAAATTTATTCTTCTAGATTCTCAGCTACTATGCGGAAATAATTATTTTGCATGGAAGAACAAACTCAAAACTCAACTCAAATTTGAGGAAGTTTGGGATGTGGTCAGTGGAACCACAACACGCCACACAATAGATGTTGATGAACAAAAGAAATTTGATCAAGCCGACAAAAAGGAAAAATTGATCATTTTGTTCAATGTATCTAATGAAGTTTAGCCTTTCATCTGAGACTCATCCACAACCAAAGATGCATGGGATAAGCTCAAGATGATATATGAGGTGAAGAATCAAAATCAAATCCTCAATTTGTAGAGTCAGCTATATGGCTCGAAGATGAAGAATGAAGAACAATTGGAATCCTTTCTCAAAAGGATTGCAGAGTTGAGAGCCTCATTACAAGCATTGGGAGAAATAACTGATGATGCAACTTTGGTGCCTATTGTTCTACAGGCACTACCTTCTAGATATAAAGTATTTGTGACAACTTTGAATGTCATTGAACTGAACCTTGATATTTTATGCTACTCTAAATGTGCAAACTAACTAAGAAATATGAAATGATAAACTACCAAGGACACCTCAAGATTAGCCAAAAGAGAGTTAGAATAAGAAAGGAAATAGATAAACTAGATAGGACAATATCACCTTCCTTGCTGTTGATTTCTCCTTGATTAGCCCTCGATTTGGATAGTTTGTGTGCTCCTTAGATGGTAGATTGAATGACTAAAATGCAAGATTCTATAGGCAAGATGATTAGCAAAGATGATTAGTTGATTGCAAATGCTTGAGGATTCAAATGGACAGCATGTAGGTATGAAAGTAAAAAAGTGTTGTTTGAGAAGGCAAATGGGCAGCATGTAGTTGCACAAATCAAAAAGTGTTGGAAATGTCCTTAAGGAGGGGGTACTTATAGGAGAATTTGAATTCTCTAGAGAATTCAAGGGTCAAGATTGATCCAACAAGGTCAAGATGAAGGGCTATGGTGGGTTGAGAACCCACAAGCCCTCACATCTTGACGTGGAGGGTGAAGTGGCCAAGAGGGGATGATGGAAATGAGGCTGTCAAAAAGGTACATGAGGTGGAAAAGGACATGCACCTTGGGGAGTGAGGAGATTTCACAAAGTGATTTCCTTTGTCCCCAAGTGGGAGTGAAAGAGACATTTGAGGGCCCTTTAAATCTCAAAAATTTACATGGGAAAGGAAAGGTGGTTGGGGATATAAAAAATTCACATTCATAGGATGATCTAGAGGATAAAAGGTGGGCTCCAAAAAGGTGGGACTTGGTCACATGTGGAGATTGTGACAAGTCCAAGGTTCTAGAAGCCTTGGAAGAATGGAATGTGAATTAAAATTCACATATAAAGGAGGGAAATCTAGAGAACAAAAAGGAATTAAAATTCCTGGAGAATAATTAGGCTTAATTATTAATTAGTACTAGGAGGATAATTAGGGCTAATTAGGATTACAGTGCCAACTTGCAAAGTTGAGGATGTGACATCCTTAATCAAGGATTAGGCATGTGCATCCTTAAATTTGAAGAGATTAGGAAAATGGATTAAGATTAGATGAAAAATGACATTATGTGAGGAATTAAATAAATGTAATATTTATTTTATTTTTTTGATGAAAGAGGATTAAGGGAGGGTAAGGTATTTAATTATTAATTAAATACCTTAGGGATTTAGCAGAATTAACGATATTAATTAAATAATAGTAATATTATTTAATTAACTCAGATAAGAGGATGTTTAGGACCTAAAGTGATAAATTTGGATAAATTAAGTGTCCAAATTTGTGTATTGTCTACGTAAACAACACCCGCTTTGAGAAGCTTGTGAATCTACTCCAAAAAGAAGATTCTCTAAAGAATGAACATGAGGAGGAGGATCATGCCATGACCACTCGTCATAAAGGAAAGAAGCCCATGAAGCTATCTGGTGGACCACCTAAATCTGGTAACTCATCCAAATCTCAAAAAAAGTGTCCAATATATGAAAGGATTGGACATGATGTGAAAAATTGTTGGTACAATTCCTTGAAAAACGGATCATCCAACAAATTGCATCAAAAGAAGCCATTTCAAAGTGGCACTACTCAGTGGCAGCAAAAGAACAAACAGAAACAACATGGCAACATTGTTGAATAAGACTCTTCAGAAGTCGAAGAGGAGTATGTGCTTTCAGCCCACACATCGGAGGATAGTTCACAATCAACCTCGATTTGGTATGTGGACTTAGGTGCTACTAAGCACATGACTGGACAGAAGGAGTCGTTTCTCACATTGAAACCCCATAATGGTAAAGTCTCTCTTGGAGATGATACTACCTATGATATCCAAGGTATTGGTGACATCTCCTTGCAATTTGGTACACATAAGTGTAGGCTCACTAAAGTCTTGTATGTCCCTGGACTTACCAAAAATCTTCTTTTTGTTAATCAATTTCTTGATCACAACCTAAGGATAGAGTTTGATAAAAATGATAATAAAAAGGACAGCCTAATCTATGATAAGTCTAAAAGGGAAAAGATTGTTGCAAGTGCTACAGATTGGTAAAATGTTTAGGCTTGACACAATTGCCAAAAATCAAGCTTTAGTGACTAAGGATAGTGATCTTGCTATGTTATGGCATCGTAGATTTGGTCATTGAGCACTAGCTATTTGCTAACACTTAGTAAGAAAAGCATGGTCAAAGGGCTTCCCTCACTTGAGAAGTCGAGTGCTATTTGTTCTAGTTGTATTGTTGGAAAACAAAATAGAGCAACCTTCTATCCTAGTAAGCATCATGCAAGCCAACCTTTCCAGCTAGTGCATACCGATCTATGCGGGCCCATGGCACCTAGTCACAATGGATTCAAATACTTTCATCTTTTTGTTGATGATCACACTAGAAGAATGTGGGTATATTGCTTGCAAAGAAAAGATGAAGCTTTTTCTTGCTTCAAAGAGTTTTGCACTCTTGTGGAGAAAGATACAAATCATCCTATTTGTGTCCTCTACTCAAATCGAGGGGGGGAATACCCCAGCATTGAATTCTCCACTTACTTGAAGGAAAATGGAATTTGGCGTCAACTGACTGCAACATACATACCTCAGCAAAATGGCGTTGCTAAACGGAGAAATCGCATCATCATGGAGATTCTACGTAGCATGTTGAAGGATTCTCATTTGGGACATGCTTATTGGGATGAAGTTGTGCATACATTAATTTATCTTCTGAATCGTGCACCAACCAAAGCACTTGATGGCATTACACCAGAAGAAGCATGGACAAGGGTAAAGCCATTTATTTCTCATCTTCGTGTATTTGGTTGCACAACATACATGCACATTCCTAAGCAACAAAGAAAGAAGCTTGATGAAAAATCCATGAAATATATTCTTCTTGGTTATAGTAGTGAGTCTAAGGCATATCGTCTTATGCATCCTATCACTAAGAAGATATATATCAGCAGAGATGTAATTTTTGATGAGAAGAGTGATTTAAGTTCACCTTCCACATCCTCACCTACTTCCGATAGTACTCCTATTTTCAACATGGATGGGAAAAATAATGGGGATGTTGAGCATTAAACTAACTCAACACCTACAGATGTCACAGGACCTTTGCCTAAGTGGTATATTAGTACCATTCGTGATGCAACGCTAGATGGAGTCCCAAAGACTTCCACTTCAAGACCAAGGACTTGCAGCATGGCTCACAATGAGGTAAATCTAGCATTAATGAGGTAAGTTGTTGATAATTTTGAGCCATCTGATGTTCAGGAAGCACTAGAATCAATGCCTTGGAAAGAGGCTATGGATGCAGAGTATCAATCTCTGATGAAAAACAACACTTGGGAGCTTGTTGATCTACCACCTGGTAAGAAAGCAATAGGATGAAAATGGATATTTAAAACTAAGTATAAAGGAGATGGTAGTATAGATAAATATAAGGCTAGACTTGTAGCTAAACGTTGTGCACAGAAAGAAGGGATTGACTATGAGGAAACATTTGCTCCCACAACAAAACTTAAAACCATTAGAATGATATAGTTTGGATGGAAATTATATCAAATGGATGTAAAAAGTGCATTTCTCAATGGAGCCCTTAAGGAGGAGGTCTATATGACCCAACTAGAGGGATACATTGCACCTGGTAAAGAAGAAAAGGTATTGAAACTTGTCAAGTCCCTATATGGTCTCAAACAAGCTCCAAGAGCTTGGTATATTAAAATTGATGAACATTTGCTAAAACATGGTTTTACTAGGCATCCATATGATCCAAATCTCTATCTCAAGGATCAAGGGGGGGATATTGTGATCATTAATGTATATGTTGATAACTTAGTTATCACTGGAAGCTCAAAAACAATGGTTGAAACAACAAAGAATAATCTTAAGAAGGCATTTGATATGACAGATCTCGGGCTACTACACTATTGTCTAGGCTTGGAGGTATGGCAAACAAATTACCATATCTTTGTATCACAAAGAAAATATGCCAAGACATTGCTCAAGAAATTTAAAATGATGGATTCCAAACCCATGACTACACCTATAGAATCAAGTTTGCAGTTATTTGTGTCTGATCAATCTCCTCAAGTGAATGCAACTCTCTATCGACAGATGATTGGAGGTTTGATTTACTTGACTTACACTAGACCTGATATCAGTTTTGTTGTTAATTATCTCTCAAGATTTATGCAAGAACCAAAAATGTGCCATTGGAAAGCAGCAAAACGGGTACTAAGGTATATCCAAGGTACAATGAATCATGGTTTGGAATATAAAAGGAGTGATAAATTCTTCTTGATAGGGTACATAGATGCAGATTATGTAGGTTCTGTTGATGATAGGAAATCCACTTCTGGATTTGTTTTCTTCCTAGGTTCAGGACCTATTTCTTGGGGAAGTAACAAACAAGCCATAGTTGCTCGTTCCTCAACAGAAGCAGAATATCGTGCAGCAAGTGTAGCAGTTTGACTACACTACATATTAGAAGGATTGGGGGTACCACAAAACCAGCCTACAGTCCTCTATTGTGATAATCAGAGTGTTCTCAAGCTTGTTCGTAATCTAGTGTTTCATGAACGAACCAAGCATATTGAAGTTGACTGTCACTTCATATGAGAACATGTCCAACAAAACAACATCCAACTCCAATTTTGCACGACTCAAGATCAATGTGTTGATATCTTCACCAAGCCTCTTGCACGTGTGAAGTTTGAAAGTTTTTAGGATTCTCTTATTAGTACTTTAAAGAAATGATGTAATAAGGGGGGAATGTTGGGTATTCCATCATTTACTCCACATAGATAGTTTGTTGATTTTGTTATTGTTTAGTTATGGTTTGTTATTATTATTTAACAAACCTATTATTTAGTTTTTGTTATTTGTTAAAACTGTGAGTGCATGGTTCATCATATTATTCTCATGTAAAAATACATGTTTCCAATGTAATGAATTCAATTTGAGCCTATGCTCTTAATGGGAAAATATTTAATAAAGTGAAAAGTTAGTACCCAAAATTAAATAAGGGGTTAGTGGTTTTGTATTCACATGGTTTTGTGGTACATAGTTTTATCTTACCACTTGGTTGTATTTGTGTGAGCTTGAATCTATAAAAGCAAGCACATGTTTAGTGGCTAAAGTTGGATGTGTGAGTGGGCTATCATTATTAAGTCTTTCTGAGGAGTGCATATGTGAAGCATGGGATGTGTGGATTCATGCTTGGACACATGGAGGATGCATTGGAGAGGCTTGATGCATCAGATATATTCATTGTAACTCTCGTAATGTTTTGCTATTGAATAATAGATGGAGTATGGATACTTTGGAGGCTAGGTTTTTACCTCTTGAGGTTTTTCCTAGAGTATATCTTGTTTTATCTTGTGGCTTGTCTATTTGATCTATTCATTATGGTTACTTGCATGCATGTTTTTCTCTCTTGGGGTTATGTAGGAAATAGATTAGGAATGTGGGTATTATGCATTATTTCCTAACAACCATACCTATTGCCTACATAATATCTAGTCTTGAGGTTGTGACATAAAGTAAACTTCAAATCATTGATATGTAAAGAGATTGATTTACATCAAGAGACTCATCATCTTTACTTAGCTTACATCTTGTAATCATGGGGGTACTAACCAGATTACTTTCTTCCATTCTAAAATTCTCTAGCATCTCTTTAATATATTTAGTCTAGGATATAAATATTCCTTTGTTTGACTAATAGATTTGTAAGCCTAGGAAGGATGACTCTCTGTGCATTGAAATTTCAAACTTTTTTGCATATCTTGAGAAAATTCTTGATACATTTTATCATTGCTACCTCCAAAAATGATTTCATCTACATATGTCACAATAATTTACCTATGCTTCCCTTCAATTTTGAAATATAGATTATTATTAGCAATGCCCCTTTTAAAACCTTACTCTTGTAAGTATTTATCCAATATGGAGTACCAAGCCCTAAGAGCTTGTTTCAAACCATAAAGAGCTTTCTTGAGTTCATACATTTTTTTGTTTTTTGACAAGATGAATCCTTCATATTGCTCTATATACACTTTTTCTTCTAGGTGACCATTCAAAAATGTTGATTTAACTTCCATTTGGTAGAATTTAAAATCCTTACATAACAAGTGAATGTTAGGAACATTCTTATAGCTTCTAAATGTGCAACAAGAGAAAAAAATTCTTCAAAATCAATCCCTTCTACTTGGGCATACCCTTGCATACCAGTTTACTTTATTCCTTACTGGTTCACCATCCTCATTCAACTTATTTCTAAAAACCCGTTTTGTACCAATAATATTTTTCTTTGGGTCTTGTGACAAGTTCCCAAGTCTCATTCTTTTCAATTTGATTTAACTCTTCTTCCATGGCTTTTATTCAAAATTTGTCTTCACTTGCTTCTATAAATAGGCTCAATCTTGGACAACAAAGACAAGTTTCCAAGTTCTGGTGGTTTGGCCAATCTTCTTCTTATCTATATTTTAGTGTCTTTATCTCCTATAGTTAAATCTTCAGGATGATTCTTTTGAACAAATTTGGATGGTGTTTTGGGTTGTGCTTTAAAAGGTGTCCCAGATGAATTTTTTGTTCTTCTTTGCTCAATATTATCCAATACTTCCTCTACTTCTTCCTCTTTGCAACTTTCTTCCTCTTGGTAATCTATTTTCAATACCTTGATTTTGTAGTATCTTTCCTCATCAACCCTTACGTTTGCACTTTCCCCCATTTTTTGTAATCTTTTGTTGAAACACGTGTAAGCTTTTCTCTTTAAGAAGTGCCCAAGAAATATTCCTTCATTGGGTCTCAAATTAAACTTACAAAAATCCTCTTCATCTCTCCTTATATAGCATCTACTACCAAACACTCTGAAATATTTTATTGTTGCAATTCTTCCTTTCCATAACTCATATGGGGTTTTATCATGATTTACTCTAATTTGACCTCAATTCAAAATGTATACTATTGGGAGCACTACTTCCAAAATGATTTTGATAATTTGGACTCATTTACCATTGTTCTTGACATCTCTTGTATCGTTATGTCTTTCCTTTCCACAACACCATTTTGTTGTAGAGTTCTAGTAGGTGAGTAGTGCCTCCTTATTTCTTTTTGTTCACAGAATTCTATGAACTCATTTGAGGTGAACTCACCTCCTAGATCAGAAATTAGACATTTGAATTTGAGTCTAGTTTTATTTTCTACTAAGGCCTTGAATGCCTTAAATTTTTCAAAAGCTTCTAATTTTTATTTCAAAAAGGTTACCCAAGTCATTCTAGAAAAATCATCATTTAATAATATGAAATAATACTAACCTTGCATACTCCTTGTTTGTGTAGGACTACAATGATCTATGTGTACAAGCTCCAACAATTTAGATATAGAATACCCTTTTGTTTTGAAGCTTACTCTTGTCTACTTTCCATGTTAGCATTGTTTGTAAATGGTGCTAGAAGGCTTGTAGATCTTAGGCATGTTTCTTACTACCTTCTTTTTGTTGATCTTTACAAGATTGTCAAATTTGATGTGCCCCATCCTCCTGTGCCATAGCCAACTTTCATCTTCTTGACTTTTGCAGCATTTTTCACCTTGGATTTCGCTTAGAACATAAAGATTGTTTTACATTCTATTGGCATCTGCAACCAATTTTCCTACCTTCCTAATTTCACACCCTTCTTCATGGAATGTAAGAGTGTGACCTTGATCACACATTTGGCTTACACTTAGCAAATTATTTTTCAATCCTTCAATGTATAGCACATTCTTTGTTCTTGTCCTCCCATTATCTAGGATTAGAGTGTCTTTCCCTGCAATCCTTGCAATTGTATTATCTCCAAACCTTCATTTATCCTTTTCAAGGAGAAATTAACTTTTGTCTCATGTCATATGACTTGAACATCTAGTGTCAATATACCACCAATCCCTTTCATTTCGGACATGTAGCAATCTGAACAAGCATGAATCTTTCCTTCTCTTCTTTTTTCTTTTTTTTTCCAAAATTTTATATTTTCTCCTTCTTGCTTAGTCACAACATTCTCCCTTTTATTTTGCTTTGGAATCTGTAAAAATAGTTCTACAAAAACGTGTTGTGTGCCCATAGTTATTGCACTTATAACATTCGTCATTGTAGATCAAAGGAGCAAGGGAGTTGTAATTTCATCTTTCAAATCCATAAGAGCTCTTATTCCACCCAAGAATTTTTACATGAGTTCTACAATCCATTGACTTATGACCAAATTGAATGCATGAAAAACAATAACAAAAAAAGGGATGATAGAACCTGGTGACATGTTGTTGCCTTAGTGGGAAACATTTCCTGATTATGTCCTTTTTTTCTTTTGAAGCAGTGATCGCCTTTTGATAAACTTGATTTTCCTTCTTGTTGCAATCTCCTTTGATGGGAGTTTTAAGTACAATATATTTTTTTGGTTTTTCTTCATTTGATTTATTTTGTTTCTCAACTTCGTTATCCTTATCATTTTCTTTATTTACCACTTTAGTTTCCTCATACCCAAGTCTTGTTTTTATTAGTGATGATCTCTCCTCTTTTAAAATGTCATCCAAAATTTCAGTGCTCTTTTCAAGTTTGATATTTTTGTTTAGTTTGGTGACGGTTTTCTCCAATTCTTTCCTTAAGGAGACAATCTTTGATTCTATTTTCTCACAATCTTCTATTTTCTTTAGTTGAGTCCTTACAACATCTTCTATCCTTCTTGTTCTTCTAGATGGATCTTTAAATTAGTGATAGCATGTCCTGCCTCTTCAAAATTTTGTGATATCTTCTTTTTAGACTCACATTCTTCTTGAAGCAATCATTTCTATTTTTAGTTCTTATTTCTACGTCTTTCAATTTCTTCTATGGCATAAATGAGTTCCTCTAAATCTACTAGACTATAACCTTCAATATCTTCTTTATCCATATGTATCTTATCCTCCTCTTTGCCAACATTTTCAATATTTTCTATCCCCATAAAAAGGGTATCTTCTCTATCACTCTCTGTATCACTTTCATAAGATGAACTAACATCTTTGTAGTAGAGACTTTTCTTTAAATTATCATTTTTCTCATTTTTTCCTCCTTTCTTTGTGCAATGATTTTCTTCTTCCTCACTATCACTATTCTTTGGATAAGGACACTTATTTGCAAACTGACCTATCTTACCACAGTTAATACACTTAAAATGCAACTTACCTTTGTACTTTTCAGAGCCCTTCTTTAGCTTTCATACAAAATTGGATTCTTCAATGTCAGACTCATCATATGATCTTTCGATAAGTTCATATTCTTTATTTTTATGTTTCTTTATAGCTTTGAAAGCAAATTTCATCTTTGATGGCTTCTCATGTTTAGTCCTCATCTCATATGTAGTGAGTGTTCCATGCAACTCTTCCATTGTTAAGGATTTTAGATCCTTCATTTCTTCAATAACTAAAACTTTAGCATTAAATCTAAGGTAATGATCTTAAAAAAATTTGCACAATGATTGAATATTTAATCTCTTCTCCAAGTCCTCAGATTGTATTAATGATCTCATCCACTCAAAGGAAGAAGGCAGCAACATTCTCTTCTTTCATTTGGAGACTTTCAAACTGTCCTCTATGAGTTTGAAGATTAGCTCTTTTGACTTTATCATCTCCTTCATAGGTATTCCTCAATTTGTCCCACATGTCTTTGGCCAATTTGCAATGCATAACCTCATGAGTTCTAATTCCAATAATCCACATAGAATTGCATTCTTTGTCTTTGCATTATAGTCACTAGTCCTCTTTCCTTCTTGATCTCTTAGAGGGGCCTCATGAGGTGTATAACCATTTACCACAGATTTCCAAATATCATATCCCAAAGCATTCAAATAGGTTTCCATCCTTATGCTCCAAAAAGCATAGTTCATTCTATCAAACAATGGTACTTTGTTTGAGAAACCATATCCTTATTGTCCTGCCATGTGTGCTCCTTTTGGACCTACCTTTAAGTGGTTAAAATATCTCTAAAGGAACCTGCTCTAATACCAACTAGTGAGCACACACTTATACTGAGAACGGGTGGTGAATCGGTATATACAAACTTTGACTAATTTAAACTTACTTAACCATAACAATAATAACCATGCAAGATCTTGACAATTAAGAACACAAGAACACCAAGATTTACGTGGAAACCCTTACGAGAGAAAATCATAGCAAAATAATGCTAATATAAAAATTTCTTACAATCTTTGTAGGCACAAACCTATAGGAGACACCAACCCACTGGAGACACCAATCCCCGCAACTAAACACCAACTCAATAAGAGACACCAATCTCTTGTTAAGACATCAACCTTATATGCAATATAATTACTATCTTCTATTGAATGTCCTCTTCAATGAATGATGAGTAATTTCATTTAACTCAACAAGTTCTACCCTTCAAAAATAAACTTATATTCTCTTCTATAAATCTGCCATAAATTATTCACAAAACATGTCTTGAATTATCTTCTATAAACTTCTCCTTAAATCTGCAAGTGCTTGTATGTTTTATCTTTTATTCCACACACCCTCCGTATCTCAAGATGTAATCACTATTTATATATTCATACCTTAATGAGAAGACATATCTTTTCGAACAGTGATGTCTTATAAAATGACATATCCCTTTATTTTCAAAATTGATCTCTGCTTTTTTTTTAACTAATTTGAATGTTGCCCCTATCTCTGTTGATTGGACTGCTGCAAACTTCATAATCATCTTTGAAATCTGGATCATCCACATACAACTCCTTCAAACTCTCAAAACCAACACTATTAGTCTAAATTCCATGCAACAATAAACTTCTACTTAATGCATCAGCAACCTTATTTGTTTGCCCGCTCTTATGTTTCAACACAAAATTATAACTTTGAAGATACTCTACCCACTTTATTTTCTATAAATTTTCCATAAACTCTTCACAAAACCTAACTTAAATTATCTTCTATAAGTTTTTCCTTAAATCTACTAGTGCTTGTATGTTTTATCTTTTATTCAACACACCATATCTCAAAATGCGATCACTATTTATATCTTCATACCTTAATGAGAAGACATACCTTTTCAAACTATGATGCCCTTATAAAATGACATCCATCTATTTTCAAAACTAATCGCTGCTTTTTCTTTAACTAATCTGAGCACTGCCCTTTGGAGACCTTAATTGCAACCTTTAATCTCTTCTTTTAATTGTTGCTTCTAAACACCGCCTTTTATGGGATCGCTACCTTCTACTTCATATATCATTGCTCATAAAATCATTGCCAAGTATAGTTCATTTGTTCCCCTTAATCATCCCTATTTATATATAACTTTCGATGAACTTCTGAATCTATGTGTCGTTGGCCAACATATAGGGTCGACCCAACAAAAATGAATAATATAATAATTTAAATTTAATTTTTGTTTTAAAGTGGCACCACAAATAATGCAAGTCGGCCAATAAGGATGTATGATTTAAATTTAATTTTTTGCCTCCACATTAATGACATTAATGTATTGTGGTGTGAATTTTCCCTTTGACATCAATGACAATATTTCTAAAAATAACAAATCAAGCTGCTCAAAAATTTGAAATTTCGTACATGATTCATAGCATTCATCAACACATATTTCTTCTAATTAACTATCATTCTTCTCATTTTGATTGCCCATACTTATCTTTCATCCACACATGGTCTCTCAAAAGGCATGTTCCTAACCATCATGCCAATTGGGGCATCCTTCCTACATCCATTCTTAGTCTTCTTCTACTAAAACTTGAATCTCGTCACCCAATAGGGTGCCATGGGCGATCGACGAAGCCAAAGGAAGAACATCAAAACTGTTGCAAGTAGAGGGCATAATGGAAGAGGATGGCATGCTATCTTTTCTTATAGATATATGGATTCTCTTCTATGTGGCCTAGTGGTATACATTAGATAGATACACATGTTTCACCTTCACTAGCATATGATATTGATGTACCCTCTTCCATATCTAGCAATAAATTTGTTGATTTAGGCTTTTGCCTATATATGATTACTATTCTAGTGATAAGCCCATACACTACATCTTTTTCACCTATTGATGAGCTCATAAACGATACATCTTTTTCACCTTCACATGAGATTTTAGTTCATCCTTCCTATATCATGTATGTGAAGGTGAAAAAGGTGTATTGTGTATGAGCTCATTACTAGGTGAAAAAGGTGTATCGTGTATGAGCTCATCACTAGAATAGTCATCATATATAGGCAAAGCCTAAATCAACAAATGTATTACTAGATATGGAAGAGGGTACATCAGTATCATATGCTAGTGAAGGTGAAACATGTGTATCTATCTAATGTACACCACTAGACCACATAGAAGAGAATCCATATATCTATAAGAAAAGATAGCATGTCATCCTCTTCCATTGTGCCCTCTACTTGCAACGGGTTTGATGTTCTTCCTTTGGCTTCGTTGATCACCCATGGCACCCTATTGGGCGACAAGATTCAAGTTTTAGCATGAGTTCCTTTTGTTGACCTTGGTTGTGTCCTAGGGGTTGCTACGAATATGCTTGTGCTTAGGGTTGACTCGACCCTTGCTTTTGGTACTATGGATGTTGGTTGTGCCCCTCCTCTGATGCCTACTTCTATCATTGGTATATGTAGCCATTCTCAAGCAGCTAGGTCTAGTTCTGCTCACCCTTTGCGGGAGAAGTCGGAGAAATCTTGTCCTATTTGTTGTGCCAAATCATTATCAGTGTTGGTTTGTGGCCTAGATATGGTGATAAACAAGGATTTCTACCAGCGTAGAGGTTTGTTGTGAAGATTCTCCAACCTTTGGCCTTCTCTTCCTGACCCGCATAATTAGGTGTTGGATTCTTGGAGGCCTCTCGTGGTCAGTAAGATTATTGGGTTCACAACCTTATATCTACATGCCTTGTCAAAGTGAACCATTATGAAGCTGTAATGGTAGACTCTTGAACTTGAGACCTCCCAGCAGTAAGCACCCAAAAAATTGCACTACAGACTACTAAGTTTAATAATTCTACTGTTTCTGAGACTGTTAAAAAGCATTCTGGCATGTCACTACCAAAACTTAAAATCTCAAGCATTGCACTCTTTTATCATTAAAAAAAAATGAAATTTTCAAAGTAACCGGATAAATTCACCTAAATTATGCAATATTAGAGCAGCGTTTCTGTTATAGATAATTTCATTAAATTTAAAATTAGAGAAATTATTCAATTGCATTATTTTATGATTGATTGAGATATTTTGCATCTCTGCTCTATGGTCTTCATCATGTGGTATAATAAAAAACTTTCCGTAAGCATTACCCACTGGCAAGGGATATAAGTTGACGAAAAAAGGCGTTTTAAAATATTTACAAAGGAGAAAACAAAGCGCCCAACAAATGCAACAGAGCTTATTGATCCATATACAAGGTATTCTCTAATGCTGATATATACAACAGAGAAAACAAAGCACCCAACAAATGCAACAGAGCTTATCAATTTAACTGCTCTGGAAGAGCCAAACTAAAACATTTTGGAGTTCAACATTGACTTCAATCCAAAGTAAGAAAATCACAAGTTGGATTCTATAATAAGATCACATTTTTCATGCCTTGTTGAAATACCATTTGCACCCTCACAAATTCTTCTGTACTTACAGAATTTAATACAATGCATAAATAACTAGAAAGATACCAAGGCATTGAATTGCTTGAATTGAATGTAATCTAAGTCACCAGGTTCGAATTCGAATTCGAATTCGACAACATTGAAATTCGAATGAAATTCGACAAGGAAAAAATTCGAAAAGTATAAAATTCGAATAAAATTCGCCTAATGTAATTTAAAAAAAAATTAAAATAAAATATTAATATATAGATTTATTTTAGGTTTTATTAATTATTAATATAAGTTTAATACAAATAAAAATTATAATTAAAAAATATTTAATATTTCACATTTTATAAAATAATACAATATTAAAATATTTAATTTAAATCTAAGACCAGGTGAATAAGATAATAAAATATTAAAACCTAAAATAAATCTAATATTAATAAAATAATAAATAAAACCCAAAATAAATAAAACCATACTGCAAATTCAAAACAAAGCAGTATAAAATTATATGGAATATCGACGCCTCCCTTTCGTGCTTGCAGTGACGGAGGCTTGCTGGAGCTTGGGACACGATTTTTGCTTGGAGAGTGAGAGCCGACCACAATCTTTGCTTGGAGATTGAAACCCCGCCTTGAAAACCCGACCGCGATTTTTGTTTGCAGAGTGTCGACCTTGAAGACCCGAAACTTCATAGAGATTTCGCCACGGACAGAGACTTGCGTGCCCTAAAAATCTGAAATAGATTTCGCCGCCAACAGAGACGCGTTATTTGGCGGAAGAGAGGCCCGAAATCCCACGGACAGAGACTTGCGTGCCCTAAAAATCTGAAATAGATTTCGCCGCCGACGGAGACGCGTTATAAATTTTATATCGCACGAATTTAAGCGAATTTAATCGAATTTCATGTCTTTTTAAAAAATTCGACGAATTTCGAATTTCATGATGAAATTCGGTCGAATATGGTGACTTAGAATGTAATAACCATGTGAACAAAATTCATCTTGATACAAAAGTTTAGGCAGCTTCGAAAGCACATCATATGGTATGTCACTTATGTTTACTTTCAATTGTAGAAATGACTCACAAAAACTCCAACTATTGAAATAAACTTTGATATATCCTAACAAAAATGAACACCTATATTGAGCTCATTTCTTTGAAATGACAAAATCATTGTTCAAAAACTTGAACACCAATTGTATGATCCAGCAAAAAGAAACCCACCTGCCACATAATTTTCCAAAATCTCAAATACAAGAATGATCAAGGAAAATTCACATTTGATAACAATATAAATCGGTAAAAACATACCTCCTCAACCAAAAGTGAAACCGCCTGGGGGAACTTGTGCTCTATTTGTACCAAAACTAAAAGCCGGCTGGCCATCAGTACCAGGAGGAGCTATGTTTTGCTCATCCTCATCATCTTCTTGCCAATAGGTTTCAAGGATCTTCACAGCTTTCTCATAGATGTCCTCATTATTGTGATTCTGCAAGTTTTCAATCTTTTCAAGTCCTTCAGCATCATCAATGAACTGAGCGTAAGCATTTATACTAGTGTTTCCTAGATCCTTTTCTGTCTCTCCTACTTTCAGGATGTTCTCAAGCCCCTCAAGGCAAACTGAGACAATTTTTGGATCTTTGCAGTCTAACAAGTCACATAGTGGCTTAATACATCCCTGACTCACCAAATACCTGCCAGATTAAGCATATATCAGTCTTCTTGGTGCAGACTTGCAAAGTCTTTATGTTTGTTAAAAAACACACAGTTGACATGAAATATCTAAGGTTTTATTGTGGCTTACTGCTGCTCTCAAAACAAGAAATAAACCTAAAGAAGAAGAAGAAATGTGAACAATGAAACAATTTAGTTTTCAAAATTTTAATTGTTGTGCTTCGTATTACAGTTCACATTATGTAATGAATCTTAATTTGAGAAATTATCCCAATTCATCAATGACGTCAAAGGAATAAGAACGCTCAAATAACCTATACATGCTTAGCCCAGTACAATATGGCAGAAGTACACCAAATGGACATGAAAATATTGCATGTAACATAATGCTTTTCAACAATGTCAACTTATTACAATGATTCATAATTGATTGTCATCTAAACAAGGACACTGCAGACAGTACAGGCAGATAACATCTTCTAGAATTCTTTTTGATGAGGGGCTATCCATATTGGCAGGGATATGGCCAAGAAGCTAACTTAATATCCTGCTGACAAGTCAGTCTACAGTAGAAAAAGTGAAATAACAGTACCACCCTAAGCTAACCATGATAGCGAGGAAAGGATCTTTACAGCATACAACATGGAAGACGAATCCAGACCAAATAATAACTTATATTGAAAGAACAAATTAGAACATATACACAAGACATTAATATGCTTGCCATTACAGAAGTTCAAAGATAAAATGGAAGTTGATTTGAAGATAAATAGGTAAGGCCTCATAAGTAACATCTTTTTGCAAAGGATTATTTGAAAAGTGATCAAGTTACTAGCAAATGATGATTATTCTTTACATTTCCCTGATTCTATTATTTATTTGAATACATTCAGTTCTTGTAAGCAGTATTCTTTGTGTGTTCCATACTTTAGTTGGTTTGGGTCCAGAATTAGATAACTGTGCCATCCAAATTCAGTAGCTGCAATCTATCTTTTTGTTCAAGTTATCTGTCACTTTGAATTTCAGGTTCTTGGTGAATTTTTTCAAACATGAATATCATTTTATTGGCATGAAAAAACTTTCTGAATTTCTCTGGAGACTACCCTCAAACATCAAAATTATCCCGTAACAATCAGTCTAGGGGACTTGCACAACATTCTTCATCCAAACATATAGTTCTTTACACTGACGAGGGCAGGGTTGTGAAATAATCTTTTAGGTACACAATGCAAGTCAAGCTAGCAGACAGCTCTTAGCTGAAATTCGAGTAGGCACCTAATTAACCTGTTACACCTGTAACATGTATTTGAGAGTACATGGTGGCTGCTGCTTGTATATAATGATAAAACATAACAATACAGATGCCTTTGATTTGTTTCTAAAAGACCATAGTTTGAAAAAAATCACATTTTATTCTAATTTATCTTCAGATGGTTCTTGGCTTACATTTCTCAACAACATTGAGATGGAGCCAGATCTTTATGATATACAATCATCACAAATATTGAAAATTGGTATGTAAAAAATATACAAAATTGTGTGTTCACTTGCGAAGACAGTTTTATACGAACAAGGAGCAGATAATTACCTATTGAATGAGAAGCGATTGTTTTC
>VDFB02261680.1:0-25264 GCA_007258455.2 Sequoia sempervirens | reverse complement strand
TTGTATTTGTGTGAGCTTGAATCTATAAAAGCAAGCACATGTTTAGTGGCTAAAGTTGGATGTGTGAGTGGGCTATCATTATTAAGTCTTTCTGAGGAGTGCATATGTGAAGCATGGGATGTGTGGATTCATGCTTGGACACATGGAGGAAGCATTGGAGAGGCTTGATGCATCAGATATATTCATTGTAACTCTCGTAATGTTTTTCTATTGAATAATAGATGGAGTATGGATACTTTGGAGGCTAGGTTTTTACCTCTTGAGGTTTTTCCTAAAGTATATCTTGTTTTATCTTGTGGCTTGTCTATTTGATCTATTCATTATGGTTACTTGCATGCATGTTTTTCTCTCTTGGGGTTATGTAGGAAATAGATTAGGAATGTGAGTATTATGCATTATTTCCTAACAACAATACCTATTGCCTACATAATATCTAGTCTTGAGGTTGTGACATAAAGTAAACTTCAAATCATTGATATGTAAAGAGATTGATTTACATCAGGAGACTCATCATCTTTATTTAGCTTACATCTTGTAATCATGGGGGTACTAACCAGATTACTTTCTTCCATTCTAAAATTCTCTAGCATCTCTTTAATATATTTAGTCTAGGATATAAATATTCCTTTGTTTGACTAATAGATTTGTAAGCCTAGGAAGGACGACTCTCTATGCATTGAAATTTCAAACTTTTTTGCATATCTTGAGAAAATTCTTGACACATTTTATCATTGCTACCTCCAAAAATGATTTCATCTACATATGTCACAATAATTAACCGATGCTTCCCTTCAATTTTGAAATATAGATTATTATTAGCAATGCCCCTTTTAAAACCTTACTCTTGTAAGTATTTATCCAATATGGAGTACCAAGCCCTAAGAGCTTGTTTCAAACCATAAAGAGATTTCTTGAGTTCATACATTTTTTTGTTTTTTGACAAGATGAATCCTTCATATTGCTCTATATACACTTTTTCTTCTAGGTGACCATTCAAAAATGTTGATTTAACTTCCATTTGGTAGAATTTAAAATCCTTACATAACAAGTGAATGTTAGGAACATTCTTATAGCTTCTAAATGTGCAACAAGAGAAAAAATTTCTTCAAAATCAATCCCTTCTACTTGGGCATACCCTTGCATACCAGTTTACTTTATTCCTTACTAGTTCACCATCCTCATTCAACTTATTTCTAAAAACCTGTTTTGTACCAATAATATTTTTCTTTGGGTCTTGTGACAAGTTCCCAAGTCTCATTCTTTTCAATTTGATTTAACTCTTCTTCCATGGCTTTTATTCAAAATTTGTCTTCACTTGCTTCTATAAATAGGCTCAATCTTGGACAACAAAGACAAGTTTCCAAGTTCTGGTGGTTTGGCCAATCTTCTTCTTATCTATATTTTAGTGTCTTTATCTCCTATAGTTAAATCTTCAGGATGATTCTTTTGAACAAATTTGGATGGTGTTTTGGGTTGTGCTTTAAAAGGTGTCCCAGATGAATTTTTTGTTCTTCTTTGCTCAATATTATCCAATACTTCCTCTACTTCTTCCTCTTTGCAACTTTCTTCCTCTTGGTAATCTATTTTCAATACCTTGATTTTGTAGTATCTTTCCTCATCAACCCTTACGTTTGCACTTTCCCCCATTTTTTGTAATCTTTTGTTGAAACACGTGTAAGCTTTTCTCTTTAAGAAGTGCCCAAGAAATATTCCTTCATTGGGTCTCAAATTAAACTTACAAAAATCCTCTTCATCTCTCCTTATATAGCATCTACTACCAAACACTCTGAAATATTTTATTGTTGCAATTCTTCCTTTCCATAACTCATATGGGGTTTTATCATGATTTACTCTAATTTGACCTCAATTCAAAATGTATACTATTGGGAGCACTACTTCCAAAATGATTTTGATAATTTGGACTCATTTACCATTGTTCTTGACATCTCTTGTATCGTTATGTCTTTCCTTTCCACAACACCATTTTGTTGTAGAGTTCTAGTAGGTGAGTAGTGCCTCCTTATTTCTTTTTGTTCACAGAATTCTATGAACTCATTTGAGGTGAACTCACCTCCTAGATCAGAAATTAGACATTTGAATTTGAGTCTAGTTTTATTTTCTACTAAGGCCTTGAATGCCTTAAATTTTTCAAAAGCTTCTAATTTTTATTTCAAAAAGGTTACCCAAGTCATTCTAGAAAAATCATCATTTAATAATATGAAATAATACTAACCTTGCATACTCCTTGTTTGTGTAGGACTACAATGATCTATGTGTACAAGCTCCAACAATTTAGATATAGAATACCCTTTTGTTTTGAAGCTTACTCTTGTCTACTTTCCATGTTAGCATTGTTTGTAAATGGTGCTAGAAGGCTTGTAGATCTTAGGCATGTTTCTTACTACCTTCTTTTTGTTGATCTTTACAAGATTGTCAAATTTGATGTGCCCCATCCTCCTGTGCCATAGCCAACTTTCATCTTCTTGACTTTTGCAGCATTTTTCACCTTGGATTTCGCTTAGAACATAAAGATTGTTTTACATTCTATTGGCATCTGCAACCAATTTTCCTACCTTCCTAATTTCACACCCTTCTTCATGGAATGTAAGAGTGTGACCTTGATCACACATTTGGCTTACACTTAGCAAATTATTTTTCAATCCTTCAATGTATAGCACATTCTTTGTTCTTGTCCTCCCATTATCTAGGATTAGAGTGTCTTTCCCTGCAATCCTTGCAATTGTATTATCTCCAAACCTTCATTTATCCTTTTCAAGGAGAAATTAACTTTTGTCTCATGTCATATGACTTGAACATCTAGTGTCAATATACCACCAATCCCTTTCATTTCGGACATGTAGCAATCTGAACAAGCATGAATCTTTCCTTCTCTTCTTTTTTCTTTTTTTTTCCAAAATTTTATATTTTCTCCTTCTTGCTTAGTCACAACATTCTCCCTTTTATTTTGCTTTGGAATCTGTAAAAATAGTTCTACAAAAACGTGTTGTGTGCCCATAGTTATTGCACTTATAACATTCGTCATTGTAGATCAAAGGAGCAAGGGAGTTGTAATTTCATCTTTCAAATCCATAAGAGCTCTTATTCCACCCAAGAATTTTTACATGAGTTCTACAATCCATTGACTTATGACCAAATTGAATGCATGAAAAACAATAACAAAAAAAGGGATGATAGAACCTGGTGACATGTTGTTGCCTTAGTGGGAAACATTTCCTGATTATGTCCTTTTTTTCTTTTGAAGCAGTGATCGCCTTTTGATAAACTTGATTTTCCTTCTTGTTGCAATCTCCTTTGATGGGAGTTTTAAGTACAATATATTTTTTTGGTTTTTCTTCATTTGATTTATTTTGTTTCTCAACTTCGTTATCCTTATCATTTTCTTTATTTACCACTTTAGTTTCCTCATACCCAAGTCTTGTTTTTATTAGTGATGATCTCTCCTCTTTTAAAATGTCATCCAAAATTTCAGTGCTCTTTTCAAGTTTGATATTTTTGTTTAGTTTGGTGACGGTTTTCTCCAATTCTTTCCTTAAGGAGACAATCTTTGATTCTATTTTCTCACAATCTTCTATTTTCTTTAGTTGAGTCCTTACAACATCTTCTATCCTTCTTGTTCTTCTAGATGGATCTTTAAATTAGTGATAGCATGTCCTGCCTCTTCAAAATTTTGTGATATCTTCTTTTTAGACTCACATTCTTCTTGAAGCAATCATTTCTATTTTTAGTTCTTATTTCTACGTCTTTCAATTTCTTCTATGGCATAAATGAGTTCCTCTAAATCTACTAGACTATAACCTTCAATATCTTCTTTATCCATATGTATCTTATCCTCCTCTTTGCCAACATTTTCAATATTTTCTATCCCCATAAAAAGGGTATCTTCTCTATCACTCTCTGTATCACTTTCATAAGATGAACTAACATCTTTGTAGTAGAGACTTTTCTTTAAATTATCATTTTTCTCATTTTTTCCTCCTTTCTTTGTGCAATGATTTTCTTCTTCCTCACTATCACTATTCTTTGGATAAGGACACTTATTTGCAAACTGACCTATCTTACCACAGTTAATACACTTAAAATGCAACTTACCTTTGTACTTTTCAGAGCCCTTCTTTAGCTTTCATACAAAATTGGATTCTTCAATGTCAGACTCATCATATGATCTTTCGATAAGTTCATATTCTTTATTTTTATGTTTCTTTATAGCTTTGAAAGCAAATTTCATCTTTGATGGCTTCTCATGTTTAGTCCTCATCTCATATGTAGTGAGTGTTCCATGCAACTCTTCCATTGTTAAGGATTTTAGATCCTTCATTTCTTCAATAACTAAAACTTTAGCATTAAATCTAAGGTAATGATCTTAAAAAAATTTGCACAATGATTGAATATTTAATCTCTTCTCCAAGTCCTCAGATTGTATTAATGATCTCATCCACTCAAAGGAAGAAGGCAGCAACATTCTCTTCTTTCATTTGGAGACTTTCAAACTGTCCTCTATGAGTTTGAAGATTAGCTCTTTTGACTTTATCATCTCCTTCATAGGTATTCCTCAATTTGTCCCACATGTCTTTGGCCAATTTGCAATGCATAACCTCATGAGTTCTAATTCCAATAATCCACATAGAATTGCATTCTTTGTCTTTGCATTATAGTCACTAGTCCTCTTTCCTTCTTGATCTCTTAGAGGGGCCTCATGAGGTGTATAACCATTTACCACAGATTTCCAAATATCATATCCCAAAGCATTCAAATAGGTTTCCATCCTTATGCTCCAAAAAGCATAGTTCATTCTATCAAACAATGGTACTTTGTTTGAGAAACCATATCCTTATTGTCCTGCCATGTGTGCTCCTTTTGGACCTACCTTTAAGTGGTTAAAATATCTCTAAAGGAACCTGCTCTAATACCAACTAGTGAGCACACACTTATACTGAGAACGGGTGGTGAATCGGTATATACAAACTTTGACTAATTTAAACTTACTTAACCATAACAATAATAACCATGCAAGATCTTGACAATTAAGAACACAAGAACACCAAGATTTACGTGGAAACCCTTACGAGAGAAAATCATAGCAAAATAATGCTAATATAAAAATTTCTTACAATCTTTGTAGGCACAAACCTATAGGAGACACCAACCCACTGGAGACACCAATCCCCGCAACTAAACACCAACTCAATAAGAGACACCAATCTCTTGTTAAGACATCAACCTTATATGCAATATAATTACTATCTTCTATTGAATGTCCTCTTCAATGAATGATGAGTAATTTCATTTAACTCAACAAGTTCTACCCTTCAAAAATAAACTTATATTCTCTTCTATAAATCTGCCATAAATTATTCACAAAACATGTCTTGAATTATCTTCTATAAACTTCTCCTTAAATCTGCAAGTGCTTGTATGTTTTATCTTTTATTCCACACACCCTCCGTATCTCAAGATGTAATCACTATTTATATATTCATACCTTAATGAGAAGACATATCTTTTCGAACAGTGATGTCTTATAAAATGACATATCCCTTTATTTTCAAAATTGATCTCTGCTTTTTTTTTAACTAATTTGAATGTTGCCCCTATCTCTGTTGATTGGACTGCTGCAAACTTCATAATCATCTTTGAAATCTGGATCATCCACATACAACTCCTTCAAACTCTCAAAACCAACACTATTAGTCTAAATTCCATGCAACAATAAACTTCTACTTAATGCATCAGCAACCTTATTTGTTTGCCCGCTCTTATGTTTCAACACAAAATTATAACTTTGAAGATACTCTACCCACTTTATTTTCTATAAATTTTCCATAAACTCTTCACAAAACCTAACTTAAATTATCTTCTATAAGTTTTTCCTTAAATCTACTAGTGCTTGTATGTTTTATCTTTTATTCAACACACCATATCTCAAAATGCGATCACTATTTATATCTTCATACCTTAATGAGAAGACATACCTTTTCAAACTGTGATGCCCTTATAAAATGACATCCATTTATTTTCAAAACTAATCGCTGCTTTTTCTTTAACTAATCTGAGCACTGCCCTTTGGAGACCTTAATTGCAACCTTTAATCTCTTCTTTTAATTGTTGCTTCTAAACACCGCCTTTTATGGGATCGCTACCTTCTACTTCATATATCATTGCTCATAAAATCATTGCCAAGTATAGTTCATTTGTTCCCCTTAATCATCCCTATTTATATATAACTTTCGATGAACTTCTGAATCTATGTGTCGTTGGCCAACATATAGGGTCGACCCAACAAAAATGAATAATATAATAATTTAAATTTAATTTTTGTTTTAAAGTGGCACCACAAATAATGCAAGTCGGCCAATAAGGATGTATGATTTAAATTTAATTTTTTGCCTCCACATTAATGACATTAATGTATTGTGGTGTGAATTTTCCCTTTGACATCAATGACAATATTTCTAAAAATAACAAATCAAGCTGCTCAAAAATTTGAAATTTCGTACATGATTCATAGCATTCATCAACACATATTTCTTCTAATTAACTATCATTCTTCTCATTTTGATTGCCCATACTTATCTTTCATCCACACATGGTCTCTCAAAAGGCATGTTCCTAACCATCATGCCAATTGGGGCATCCTTCCTACATCCATTCTTAGTCTTCTTCTACTAAAACTTGAATCTCGTCACCCAATAGGGTGCCATGGGCGATCGACGAAGCCAAAGGAAGAACATCAAAACTGTTGCAAGTAGAGGGCATAATGGAAGAGGATGGCATGCTATCTTTTCTTATAGATATATGGATTCTCTTCTATGTGGCCTAGTGGTATACATTAGATAGATACACATGTTTCACCTTCACTAGCATATGATATTGATGTACCCTCTTCCATATCTAGCAATAAATTTGTTGATTTAGGCTTTTGCCTATATATGATTACTATTCTAGTGATAAGCCCATACACTACATCTTTTTCACCTATTGATGAGCTCATAAACGATACATCTTTTTCACCTTCACATGAGATTTTAGTTCATCCTTCCTATATCATGTATGTGAAGGTGAAAAAGGTGTATTGTGTATGAGCTCATTACTAGGTGAAAAAGGTGTATCGTGTATGAGCTCATCACTAGAATAGTCATCATATATAGGCAAAGCCTAAATCAACAAATGTATTACTAGATATGGAAGAGGGTACATCAGTATCATATGCTAGTGAAGGTGAAACATGTGTATCTATCTAATGTACACCACTAGACCACATAGAAGAGAATCCATATATCTATAAGAAAAGATAGCATGTCATCCTCTTCCATTGTGCCCTCTACTTGCAACGGGTTTGATGTTCTTCCTTTGGCTTCGTTGATCACCCATGGCACCCTATTGGGCGACAAGATTCAAGTTTTAGCATGAGTTCCTTTTGTTGACCTTGGTTGTGTCCTAGGGGTTGCTACGAATATGCTTGTGCTTAGGGTTGACTCGACCCTTGCTTTTGGTACTATGGATGTTGGTTGTGCCCCTCCTCTGATGCCTACTTCTATCATTGGTATATGTAGCCATTCTCAAGCAGCTAGGTCTAGTTCTGCTCACCCTTTGCGGGAGAAGTCGGAGAAATCTTGTCCTATTTGTTGTGCCAAATCATTATCAGTGTTGGTTTGTGGCCTAGATATGGTGATAAACAAGGATTTCTACCAGCGTAGAGGTTTGTTGTGAAGATTCTCCAACCTTTGGCCTTCTCTTCCTGACCCGCATAATTAGGTGTTGGATTCTTGGAGGCCTCTCGTGGTCAGTAAGATTATTGGGTTCACAACCTTATATCTACATGCCTTGTCAAAGTGAACCATTATGAAGCTGTAATGGTAGACTCTTGAACTTGAGACCTCCCAGCAGTAAGCACCCAAAAAATTGCACTACAGACTACTAAGTTTAATAATTCTACTGTTTCTGAGACTGTTAAAAAGCATTCTGGCATGTCACTACCAAAACTTAAAATCTCAAGCATTGCACTCTTTTATCATTAAAAAAAAATGAAATTTTCAAAGTAACCGGATAAATTCACCTAAATTATGCAATATTAGAGCAGCGTTTCTGTTATAGATAATTTCATTAAATTTAAAATTAGAGAAATTATTCAATTGCATTATTTTATGATTGATTGAGATATTTTGCATCTCTGCTCTATGGTCTTCATCATGTGGTATAATAAAAAACTTTCCGTAAGCATTACCCACTGGCAAGGGATATAAGTTGACGAAAAAAGGCGTTTTAAAATATTTACAAAGGAGAAAACAAAGCGCCCAACAAATGCAACAGAGCTTATTGATCCATATACAAGGTATTCTCTAATGCTGATATATACAACAGAGAAAACAAAGCACCCAACAAATGCAACAGAGCTTATCAATTTAACTGCTCTGGAAGAGCCAAACTAAAACATTTTGGAGTTCAACATTGACTTCAATCCAAAGTAAGAAAATCACAAGTTGGATTCTATAATAAGATCACATTTTTCATGCCTTGTTGAAATACCATTTGCACCCTCACAAATTCTTCTGTACTTACAGAATTTAATACAATGCATAAATAACTAGAAAGATACCAAGGCATTGAATTGCTTGAATTGAATGTAATCTAAGTCACCAGGTTCGAATTCGAATTCGAATTCGACAACATTGAAATTCGAATGAAATTCGACAAGGAAAAAATTCGAAAAGTATAAAATTCGAATAAAATTCGCCTAATGTAATTTAAAAAAAAATTAAAATAAAATATTAATATATAGATTTATTTTAGGTTTTATTAATTATTAATATAAGTTTAATACAAATAAAAACTATAATTAAAAAATATTTAATATTTCACATTTTATAAAATAATACAATATTAAAATATTTAATTTAAATCTAAGACCAGGTGAATAAGATAATAAAATATTAAAACCTAAAATAAATCTAATATTAATAAAATAATAAATAAAACCCAAAATAAATAAAACCATACTGCAAATTCAAAACAAAGCAGTATAAAATTATATGGAATATCGACGCCTCCCTTTCGTGCTTGCAGTGACGGAGGCTTGCTGGAGCTTGGGACACGATTTTTGCTTGGAGAGTGAGAGCCGACCACAATCTTTGCTTGGAGATTGAAACCCCGCCTTGAAAACCCGACCGCGATTTTTGTTTGCAGAGTGTCGACCTTGAAGACCCGAAACTTCATAGAGATTTCGCCACGGACAGAGACTTGCGTGCCCTAAAAATCTGAAATAGATTTCGCCGCCAACAGAGACGCGTTATTTGGCTGAAGAGAGGCCCGAAATCCCACGGACAGAGACTTGCGTGCCCTAAAAATCTGAAATAGATTTCGCCGCCGACGGAGACGCGTTATAAATTTTATATCGCACGAATTTAAGCGAATTTAATCGAATTTCATGTCTTTTTAAAAAATTCGACGAATTTCGAATTTCATGATGAAATTCGGTCGAATATGGTGACTTAGAATGTAATAACCATGTGAACAAAATTCATCTTGATACAAAAGTTTAGGCAGCTTCGAAAGCACATCATATGGTATGTCACTTATGTTTACTTTCAATTGTAGAAATGACTCACAAAAACTCCAACTATTGAAATAAACTTTGATATATCCTAACAAAAATGAACACCTATATTGAGCTCATTTCTTTGAAATGACAAAATCATTGTTCAAAAACTTGAACACCAATTGTATGATCCAGCAAAAAGAAACCCACCTGCCACATAATTTTCCAAAATCTCAAATACAAGAATGATCAAGGAAAATTCACATTTGATAACAATATAAATCGGTAAAAACATACCTCCTCAACCAAAAGTGAAACCGCCTGGGGGAACTTGTGCTCTATTTGTACCAAAACTAAAAGCCGGCTGGCCATCAGTACCAGGAGGAGCTATGTTTTGCTCATCCTCATCATCTTCTTGCCAATAGGTTTCAAGGATCTTCACAGCTTTCTCATAGATGTCCTCATTATTGTGATTCTGCAAGTTTTCAATCTTTTCAAGTCCTTCAGCATCATCAATGAACTGAGCGTAAGCATTTATACTAGTGTTTCCTAGATCCTTTTCTGTCTCTCCTACTTTCAGGATGTTCTCAAGCCCCTCAAGGCAAACTGAGACAATTTTTGGATCTTTGCAGTCTAACAAGTCACATAGTGGCTTAATACATCCCTGACTCACCAAATACCTGCCAGATTAAGCATATATCAGTCTTCTTGGTGCAGACTTGCAAAGTCTTTATGTTTGTTAAAAAACACACAGTTGACATGAAATATCTAAGGTTTTATTGTGGCTTACTGCTGCTCTCAAAACAAGAAATAAACCTAAAGAAGAAGAAGAAATGTGAACAATGAAACAATTTAGTTTTCAAAATTTTAATTGTTGTGCTTCGTATTACAGTTCACATTATGTAATGAATCTTAATTTGAGAAATTATCCCAATTCATCAATGACGTCAAAGGAATAAGAACGCTCAAATAACCTATACATGCTTAGCCCAGTACAATATGGCAGAAGTACACCAAATGGACATGAAAATATTGCATGTAACATAATGCTTTTCAACAATGTCAACTTATTACAATGATTCATAATTGATTGTCATCTAAACAAGGACACTGCAGACAGTACAGGCAGATAACATCTTCTAGAATTCTTTTTGATGAGGGGCTATCCATATTGGCAGGGATATGGCCAAGAAGCTAACTTAATATCCTGCTGACAAGTCAGTCTACAGTAGAAAAAGTGAAATAACAGTACCACCCTAAGCTAACCATGATAGCGAGGAAAGGATCTTTACAGCATACAACATGGAAGACGAATCCAGACCAAATAATAACTTATATTGAAAGAACAAATTAGAACATATACACAAGACATTAATATGCTTGCCATTACAGAAGTTCAAAGATAAAATGGAAGTTGATTTGAAGATAAATAGGTAAGGCCTCATAAGTAACATCTTTTTGCAAAGGATTATTTGAAAAGTGATCAAGTTACTAGCAAATGATGATTATTCTTTACATTTCCCTGATTCTATTATTTATTTGAATACATTCAGTTCTTGTAAGCAGTATTCTTTGTGTGTTCCATACTTTAGTTGGTTTGGGTCCAGAATTAGATAACTGTGCCATCCAAATTCAGTAGCTGCAATCTATCTTTTTGTTCAAGTTATCTGTCACTTTGAATTTCAGGTTCTTGGTGAATTTTTTCAAACATGAATATCATTTTATTGGCATGAAAAAACTTTCTGAATTTCTCTGGAGACTACCCTCAAACATCAAAATTATCCCGTAACAATCAGTCTAGGGGACTTGCACAACATTCTTCATCCAAACATATAGTTCTTTACACTGACGAGGGCAGGGTTGTGAAATAATCTTTTAGGTACACAATGCAAGTCAAGCTAGCAGACAGCTCTTAGCTGAAATTCGAGTAGGCACCTAATTAACCTGTTACACCTGTAACATGTATTTGAGAGTACATGGTGGCTGCTGCTTGTATATAATGATAAAACATAACAATACAGATGCCTTTGATTTGTTTCTAAAAGACCATAGTTTGAAAAAAATCACATTTTATTCTAATTTATCTTCAGATGGTTCTTGGCTTACATTTCTCAACAACATTGAGATGGAGCCAGATCTTTATGATATACAATCATCACAAATATTGAAAATTGGTATGTAAAAAATATACAAAATTGTGTGTTCACTTGCGAAGACAGTTTTATACGAACAAGGAGCAGATAATTACCTATTGAATGAGAAGCGATTGTTTTCAGTACAAGAAAAAATCTCTCCATTTCAATCGATGTAGTCTACCAAATGGTTTCTTTTATCAATTTCACAAAAGAGGAGAATACCCAAGACTTCTTTGCTGTTAATATTTAGCTAGGTCTAATGCATTATAAGTTTGACTCATTGTCTTTAGCAGAAAGGTGGTTCTTCATAGCTTTTCATTGGTAGGCTACCTCCCTGCCAACACACTCATCTCTTTCTGACCAAGTAAGATTTTTACCGCTCTACCTGCTGTTGTCCCTATCTAATCCAATTTTATTCATAGGGCCTAGAGAAATTGGACAATCATAGTGTCTAAAAGTCTAGTTTTGTAGCGACTTTTTATTTACCTTTAATAAGAGTATCTCCTAAAAAAAAATTCAAGCAGGAAAAACTTCAGCTCCACTATGAAGCTCAGTATACATGTTTAGCTAAAAAATCATAACTTGATCATGAAAATGTCCTTAGATCTATAGGCTGCCAACAAAAGACACATGAGAAAGAATGTTATGAAAAGAAACCTCGTAAAATTTTTGTATTACATAGTTGATTTGTTCATATAAAACATGTCAAGTGGCATTGGAGATTTCCAGGCAGGCTACAAGACATATGAGGAACAATGCTGTGAAGAAAAACTTCATAAGTTTTTGTATTACATACTTGATTTGTTCATGTGAACCGCCAGAAGTAGCATTGGAGATTGCCCATGCTGCCTCTTTCATGATGTCAAATTCAGCAGTTTGGAGCAATTTCACAAGAGGAGGAATAATGTTTGCATCAATGACAGCCTGTAGAGCAGAATGTCTAGCAATAAATGAGCACTTAAACTGGAACATGTTTTACAATAAACAATTCAGATTAAATGAGACCCTCTTGTTGGATGCCATAAATAACAGACCTGTATTTGTTCTTTATTGCCTGCTGTGATGTTCGAAACTGTCCAACATGCTTCCTTCCTGATGCTTTTCTTATGATGGTTTGTCAGGAGTTGTAAAAGGCATGCAAGCACATGATTTTCAATCATGAACTGAAACATAATGACATTAAAGTATGGTAAGGTAATATCATCTAGCAATAGCAAGAACAAAGCTGGTTTGTAACATTTAAATTTCTTTTCAATCATTATTTAAGTCTAATGAACTGGTTAACACATCATATTCAACACCTATAGGCTACCTATGTAGATGAAACATCACGAACACAAATCCACTTTCAATTGGCTATTATCTATGTAAAAATGAAACATGAAGCTAATCATAAAACAAATAGATAAATGTCAAATAAAAACATTATTTATTTGTGCTATGGTCTGATACATTTTATTTTATGGTACAAATTGAAAACCCTCACTACATATTTGAGTATATTTTCATATTTCCCTTTTTACTCATGGACCACTCAATTACTTGTGGTTTTCAATTTTACTTTGGATGCCATCTTATTATGAATCATGATCGCACTGGCAATGCCATCTTGACACTCTGATAACCAATTATCCTTACTTCACGCATTGACCTTCCCATTATCTGTGGTTTCCACAGATAATTAGATCCTTTGAACTGCCTATGCAATCTCAACATTTTGTTAAACATCCTTTGAACCACAAACATCCCATGGTCTCTACATAGTCGTTTAGCATTTACTTAAGCTGTTAAACGTCAACCATGGCCATAAGATTTCTGCTCGTTTGTCTCTAGTTTCCATTTAGCTTCTCAAAACTACATTTTAACTTCAACTTACATGAATGATAGCTACCATGTGTACTCCTGCTCAGCCTACTCTTATTAACACCTAAGATAGGAAACCGCTAACATAATAAATATAAATTACCTCATCAGTTGTGAAGTTGAAAATTTTTGTGTAATACAATGACAACATACAAGGAATCTAATGCAATGAAAACAAATTATTCCATCAATTGTGATGCTAAATATGTTTCCATAATGCAGTAACATATAAGGAATACCAATGCCAGATTTTATCATCACATATATACTGCATCATCTATGAAAAGTTGGGATAATAAATTAAGGGTTATAATCAATTAGTTTTATATTTGCAACAACTGGAGTGTGGTAGGGCCCTAAAGCTAATGTATGGTATACCATTCCCAATTTAGCTATTGCATTAACAGCAGACCTATACAGCTAAGATGAGCTCCATAATAATTTAATAAACAATAAACCATGTGCTGTGACATGATAGGTTTAGGATTAATGGAAGGCCTGCAATGCTCACTACTAGTCACTTTGGCTAGCACATTCACAAATTTCTTCATCCAGTTGCGTACCTCAAGAACACATAAATATGCTTTAGATACTAGTCTTGGGCAATTAGGAGAATTCCTTATGAGCAGATTTTACTTGAATGCTCATACATGGAAATTTAGAAGTCATAAGGATGCAGTTCGATCTATACCTGTGTCTGCACATCATCTCCGGTAACAATGTTGCCCACTGTACGAAGAGCCGGAATGAGAACCATCGGATTAGTGTGTCTATCAAGAAAGACAGAAGCTTTGTTAGTTCAAAAGTGGAACAATATTAGCATAAGACAAAAGAGAAAAAAGAGGAAATATGGTTGGAATCTTTTTACTCAGTGTAATTTGTATGCTAAATATATGAGAAACCTCTAATAGCCAAATGGAAGTAGTCATAAGATACAGCAAAGCTATCACAACACCCCAATGAAAAGCAAGCAATAATAAACTGAATACTGTAATTCTTGATAGTAGATTTCCACAATCCATAGAATATGTTGCTAATTATTTCTGGATTTTGATTGTGGTTTTTTTGCATCAACGTTTCGGATCACACTCAGTGATCCATTATCAGGATGAAGAGCTGAAAAATGATGATGATGGATCGCTGAGTGTGATCCGAAACATTGATGCAAAAAAACTTACACAATCAAAATCCAGAAATAATTAGCAACATACTGTAATTCTTGTCTAATATCCATCCAAAGGCTCTAGTTAGCATCCATAACAACAAAGTTATTGTGCCCTGGAAGAAACGGCTCATGAGAAAAATTATTAAATGCTAGATATACCTAGCACATAACCTGTTCAAGGTAAATTGTTACAGCAAACCCAGAAAAACAGAAGAGATGTCAACAACGTATCAAATATTTTCTAAAAGGATTTGAAGCTAAACCTAAGATGCAAATTGCCCTTATAAATCTGGACAAAACAAGTAAAAATAGACATAAATAGCAGTCTCCTCAAATGAGAAGATCACCAATAATGCAATTGAACATGTCCTCCATGTAGCCAGTGCAAACATTTCAAAGGAACTGAATACATACAGCAGAAGCTCAACAAGTCTACGACAAACACCAGCCTCTATCACAGCTTGTATTTTGTCATTTGTTCCATCTGAGAGGTATGAGAGAGCCCAACATGCATCTGTCAAGACTTCCTCATCATCTGAGTGAATAAGGCGTTCAAGAGCTGGAAGTGCTGGCTTGGTCTGCATTAAAAAAGACAATTATAAATGATATAAGTAGAGAGTTCTGTACCATAGCTTCCGAGCAATGAGTTTATCTTTTCTTTGAATTATTGAACTCCAGAAACATTGCCCATAATTTACACCTGTTCAAAAGGTGCCTGTGGCTTGCCACGACAAAAATTGGACAGTGTCCAAGTGGCGTTTCTCAGCATCGATAGATTGGTTTTCTCATTCAGTTGGGCCAGGAGTGGCATAAGAGCACCATGACTGAGGACTAGATCTCTAAACTTGGAATTATCACCAGCTATATTTCCCAATGCCCAAACAGCCTGCAACAATATATAAAGGTCAGTGATAAAAACATATGGAAGAGAGGTAAACAAATGAAAATAATGTCAGTTAAGAGCACAGTGCCAAGTGAAAATTTAAAAGATAAAACCTGCTCCCGAACGTCATCACTTGGGGAGTTAAGAAGCTGCACAAAGTGTGGCACTGCACCATGATCAATCACAACTCTTGTGTCTTCTGAGGTTCCTGATGCAATGTTTGTCAAAGACCACGCTGCCTCAAACTGTACCATGGCTAACAAAATCCATTAATATTACTGAGACATATTATGCTGTGCAAATCTTATAAAAAGTCAATGAAAAAACACAGAAATTTCACCTGAAGTTGGGGGAAGTCAACTCTTGTGAGGAACTCTACAAACCGAGGGACAACTCCAGCATGAACAACTTCCTCAATAGGGGGGCACCGTTCTGTTACATGTGTATTTCAAAATGATCACCTTTCACCTTTTTGAGACTGAAATGAGAAAGAGAGAGAGAGAGAGAGAGAATCAAGATAAAACAATTTGTGGAACATGCATACCAATTGAAAGAATCTTCCTAAATTGAGTGGTTGCTTCCAATTGCAAATTAGGATCATTTGACATTACTCCTGCCACAAATTCAGGGAGGCTCTCCAACTGTAAAATTCCAACAAAACAAAAATAATAAGCAAATTTCCAACAAAAAATTACCAATGTCTTGTAGAACAAGTTAAGAAGTGTGATCAATCCTATTAATGATATCGAATGAGATCTTCTCATGAATTTACCGTGTTTCTCAAAATCAACAGAAACCTAACAGATTACACACTTGCAAAAATATATACAATAAGGTTAATGGTGTAACTTATATTAGATATGGTAAATATTGTCTGGTGATTTCACATATAACAACTATTTCTGCCTTCCTACCTGTCCAAAGAGACTATTTACAGACATACAGATCCCTCAATTCTCAAAATTAGAAGAATTCAAAAATCACAAATTATGCTAACATACTTTGCTACTTGTTATTTCAAATAAGAGTACTAGAGAGAGGAAATCGTTGACCAAATTAAGAACAAAACATGCTGCAACAAAAACGAATTCCACACAAGAACTCAAGAAATTATACTAGAACCCCTCAAAGAGAGAAAAAACCAGCTTATGGCAGTGTCAAATACCTACTAACCAATTAAATGTATAAAAGTACCAAGAACAATGAGTTGCTTGGATGCAAACTGCCTCTAGCTACTTTAATGTTAATCGCTATTGTCTCAACCTCTTAAAAGTTAAAACCACAATGAACAGCTGAATCCTCCTTTCTTTGATCAATACAACGTTATTTGATCGTCCCATGTGTAGAGTCATACTTCCCATTTCTATTTACAATTGTTGGTAATGCTGGAGTGTTTCCCTGGTCCCAAGGAGAAACCTTATGGGAAACTGGAATTCTGTTTTACACAGTTGGGGTCACTTCAGCAGGCATTGATTCAACCCAAATCAATTCTGTGGGTGTGGAATCGACCCCATGGGAGCAGATCCATCCTCAAAATCAGAAATAACTTTGAAAGGTTCCTGATTGTAATTAGCGTTGATATTTTCACAGATCCACTTTACTGTTCACAACATTTCATGCTACGTATATTTTTGATACATTCTTGTGATCCTTATGGATCAGATACAGAGACAATTACAAGTGAGTTGCATATCTTACTTCATGACTAACTTTAAAAAAAAGAAATTCAATGACCTCCAAGGGCATAGCTAGATTGGCAAGGGCCAGCATGCTCCTAAGCTTTGTCTTCTAGCCTTTGCAATGGAATCCCATTTGGTTAGGCAGACACCTAAAAGAACTCCTCAACCTTTACCTTTACCTTCACAACTTGTAGACATTGATGTGAGTACCGTCAAAGTGATACAAAGCCCCTTGGTTTGAGGAACACTTTTAACAAATAATGTCATTACGTTATACATTGAATGTCTCACCTTGAAATTTTTCAGTTGATGCATTTTGAAAAGTTTTATGATATGGAAACAAATGGCAATGGCATTCAATGCAACCAATTAGAATATAAGACCTAAAATAATAGGTCTCTTATTAGTAATCCTCATCGCAGCATCAATTTTTTGTGCTCTCCATAACATTAAATTTGAAAAAATCTACAACTTACCTGAAGCTACTTGAAAATATTTTAGAGATTCAGGACCTATGTTTATTAATTTAAGGTTCAAAATACCTATTTCATGAAAGCGGACACTTAAATATTTAGTTATAGTGCATCCTCACACCTCGATTGATATCCCCCACTACTAAAAGTAGGAGAAAGAGAAAAAAGTAAATTAATTACTACCATAAGACCTGAAAGGCCAAAAGGCCAGTCCACAATGCTGCGGTTCCAATGTAATGGGGAATAGTCCTAAGGACGTGACCCTGGTCAATCCAACTCACCACAGTAGGTAGCCTATGTTGGAACACGTTTGCCGTTGCGCCAAAAGATTGACCTGTTAATGCCCGATACAAACGCCAGAGATAAACGGATCCATGAGGGGCGGTTAGTCCATGTCCCGAATCCAAAGGGAGACGCTGGCGATTAGTCCAACAATCCCCCCTCAGCATCACCCAAGGGGATTCGAACCCGTGACCACGGCTCTAATACCATTTGTTGGAACACATTTGCCGTTGCGCCAAAAGGTCCAACAAATTTTGTTGCCAAAAGGTTGCGCCAAAAGGTAATCTTTTGGTGCAACAGCAAATGTGTTCCAACAGCCTATAATTCCAACTGACAAGTGGCAAGTTCGTGATGCAATGCTTATGGGGTTGTTAACATTTATTTAAATAGCCTCCCTTTTTGCATGTGAAGTAAAAACTGAAATTCATGAATAAATTATAAAAATGAACAACAAAAAAAGGGTAAAACCCTACATCTCCCAAAACAGTTATTTTGCATGAGCCTAAGCGACAGGCACACATGGAAGCAAAGCAAGCAGAGGAAGACAACCAAGGCAATAGTATGAAGGTAGTAGCAGGGGTTTGAATGGTAGCAAGGACTGACAGAAGGCATTGAGAGCAGCTTAGAAAGGACAAAATCAGACTCAAACCAAAGAAAAATGAAGCAGCTTGACCAAATGAAGAAAGATTTTCCAAAATACAACCTTTCACCCCAAGTGTGACACAACACACAGTAGAGAAACCTTCTTCTTACATGTGCTAGCTTCACATCTCTGAACAAGATCCAGACAGCAGTGGGAAAAGAAAAGAAAAATAGTCAAAATAGAGTCTGTGAAAGGAGGAGACATATTCCATATGGCAAGCAAGGGTTGCAGAGCTTCTATCAAACTAGCAGCAAAGAAGATTTTAGTTAGCAAACAAGTCAAAGATCCCCACCAACAGCACCAAGGAAAATTCCATTTCGGAAAATTGCCATATCTGACAACAACAAACAAAAGGGATCAAAATCAAGCAGCAGAAATCCAACAGCAAAAGAGGGTATACTAAATCTTAGGTCAGAGGCGGGGCAGATAATCCCAAGGGGAGGTAGGAAGAAGAGTCAAAATCTCAAATTAGGAGAGAAAGGGAAAATGTGAGATTTAAAAGCAAAGTGAGGAGCACTTAAAGTGTCTCCATGGAGACGTGAACTGCAGCCTGTCTTGGAGGTCAACTAACTCCATAGCAGTCAGTGAACTGAGGCAGTTTGTAAATGAATAAATAAATTTAAGCAGAAACCCATGTTTTATGTTGGATGCCACTAGCGGGTAGTCCTGACTGCTAACAGTTAATGATGAGTAAACAAACTGCCCGAGTAACTGCTAGAGGCTAATTGTTTCAACAAGACAGACCTGACCCAAATCGGAAACCAATTTTTGTGTACTTAGAAAATACATATACTGCCTCCAAGTGTCACTCGCAATCATGATGAAGTAAAAGATGGAGACAGAACCATTCTAGTGATCAATGAAATTGAGGAGATTTGCGATATGAATTATGACATGTTGATACAAAGGCTTCGTCAGAAGAATTGCTCAATGCCTATACCCTTAACCACCTACTGGTGAATATGACTTAAACAACCATTTGGAATCGGCAGAGGATACGTTACATTCCATGCTCCAGGATGTCTGTTGGACAAACTCAATTTTTGATTCGTCAAATAAACTTTTTGCTTAGTGCTTGGATATGATATGTGCTCAAATTTAACAAATGACAACACCCATTCCTGGATGGGATGTGCCTCAAGTGACGAGACGAACCGCAATTTACCCTCAAAAAAAATAAATTTAGCATTCTTGTTTAGTAAGCAATCCAACATGAATTAATTGCAACCCAACCACAGAAATATTATACATTCCACAGTGAATTATATCGCAAAACAGTAAGGAAAAATGATTTTAGAGTGTTTAAATAAATTTTAAGTTTTTAATAAAAATGAATAAAAGTGTATAGCTGCGAAACTGGAAGTAGACGTTAAGTGACCATATTGTGGACCAAGCCTACCCACATGTTCTCTACAAGCCATGCCTTAATGTGTGGCCCAGCTTTTAGTCAAATAGGATGAGCTAAAGTGGTGAATCCCCAAGACTTTTACATCAAACCTAGGATTCGAATCCCTAGAATACATTTTTAAGTGTTGATATTGGATAAAATAGTACATCCATCTTTGGATGTAGTGCATACTCCAATGGGCAAAGTTTTTTGTAATTCCAGTGACTATGGTAGAAGAGATAATACCCATTGATCGTAGCATCTAACTGAACATTTTTCGTAGAAAATGAATTTACCAACTAAAAGCCAAGAACTTGGACATTCTTAATTGATTGGAAATTCAATCCAAATTGATTTATAATTAAACCGCAATAAAATGATAAAGCTAAAGATTGTTATTGATTTGAAAACATTCAAATCATTAGGAATTTAAAAGCAGAGTCCAGTTTACAGAAGACTGTTTTTGGGTTCAATTGCATGTATTTTTGCATCAACATATCAAATCACACTCAATGTTCCATCATCAAAAAGAGAAAAGTAAAGATAAATATTGCAGAGATAAAGCTAAAGATTGTTATTGATTTGAAAACATTCAAATCATTAAGAATTTAAAAGCAGAGTCCGGTTTACCGAAGACTGTTTTTGGGTTCAATTGCATGTATTTTTGCATCAACATTTCAGATCACACTCAATGATCCATCATCAAAAAGAGAAAAGTAAAGATATATATTGCAGAGAAAACCTTTATAAGGAAGAGGGGCGACAAGAGGATTGATGACTGAGAAAGAAAGAGGAGAGAAGATAAAAAAACAAAAGAAAACCATAAATGAAATTAAATAAAATGTTTAAAATAATCTATTAGAAAATATATAGAGACATGGATAAATGGATTTGTAGATGTAACCTTAATATTATATAGATATTAACGATGATGTAAATAAATGTATGAATATAGGAAAACCATATAGCAAGATAAGGAATGTATCACGATTGCATAATGATGTGATTTAATGATAAATGAAAAGAGTAAATTACAGATATAATTGTGAAAGAAAAATAATAAGGTAAGTTCTATTACTATTGCTTATTAATTTCTGATATAATTCAATATTGGAGTATGTAAGATAAAAATATAGATAGGAGACACAATAGTGAAGTGAAAATGCAATCATAAAAAGATAAATAAGTAGATAAATGCAGACATTGATTAATATTTAATATAACAATATTGATCTATGAACAAGGCTATAAAGCTATACACATTCATGTATAAATGAAGAATAAAGAAATTGGAAAATGTATATGTGATATTAATATGTTAGTCTCTCAATGAATGGATATGCAATAAAGTTGTGCTATTGCTGAGTGTTTATGTTGAAGATGAGGTCCTCCGTTTGTGGTCTCATTGATTCATAATTCTGGTCAAAAAATGCTTACCTTCAATTAAAATAAAAATATTGCTATAGACAAATATTATGTATAGTGATCTTGACTAATTGATAGGTATACAGAATTATAATGATATACATGTTAAAATTGGGCAAGAAATTGGGCAAGATGTAAAGAAATTGGACGAAGACATGAACACCTGTAAAAATAATATATTAATATATTTGATAAATAAATAAAAATTCATGTGTAATTGCAATTATAATATTACACAATATTGATATATCAATATTGAGTTAAATTATATATTAATTTATATAATGATATATAATATTGAGCTAAATGGGTATACATAAGGAATCATGAGACATTTTTTGTGTTGAAAATGGATAGAATAATCTTCCAGCTCTGGGTGCAGTGTCGTTCAATGAACGACGCCGTGTGCAACCTCAATGGTCATCATCACTGGGTGGAATTTGTAACTTCAATCTAAGAGATACCCTCTTCCCTCTCAATCATAGCATATAAGTCTAAATTTACCCAAAAAAGGGAAATTTAACAATAAAAAGTAACGAATTTAAGGATTAAGTATTGTTGAGTGAAGAGCACCCTTCCGTTAGGAGGCCTTCTGATTGAAAAAATTCCAAAAAGGGAAATTTAACAATAAAAAGTAACGAATTTAAGGATTAAGTATTGTTGAGTGAAGAGCACCCTTCCCTTAGGAGGCACTTCTGATTGAAAAAATTCCTTACAGGCTACCGGGTAATTTAGGTCGAATTAATTTTAAAATGAAATTCAATTTTGTCAATTGAGCTTCCCTGGGCCACTAATAATTTTTTTACTGACAATTTAAAATTTAAAAAATTCAGAGTTCTCTGCATTTAATTCATACTAATACTGATGGAAAATAAACCCTAGGTCAAATTAAGGAAAAAGAAATTGTAAATTTTATTCACCTTTTTCACGAGATCAGACTGCGGCACAGGCTGAGGAAATTGCATTCCTTCTCTTCTCTTCTTAAGGAGGTTATCTTCCTTCTTACTTTTCCTAATCTCAATGAGATTGTCTTCTCTCTTTCGCCGAGCTTCGTCTGCATCGACACCCACCTTGTAAGATTTCTTCCTCACCTCTGCCCGAGAGTTCGGTCTCAAAGACATTGTAAAATATCAATTGTATGCCCGAAAACTCTTTAAAAAAATCGCTTCACTGAGATTTCTGAGCACTGAAGGCTTTCAACGAAAATGTGAATAAAACTGAAAACGAAGAACCCAAAAACTCCTTAAAAGGGGCTTAATTTAACAGATGTGAGAGGCCTGAAAGAGACTAGTTGTTGGAACAGATTAGCATAGGGAGCCGATAAAATATGGAACTAAAAGTAGAGTGAAGTTTGCGATAAATAACAGAGATGTTGATTTCCTGTCGGCTGCCAAAACTGTGATTTGTAGATTTGGCTTTCGGTCAGTTGATATAACGTTTTAAGGGTTTACAGATCCGGTTAAGCGAGGTAGGAAGCTTGAAGCGGGATTTCTGTGAGTTGAAGCGGTTTTTTCTATTTAAAAAATGAACGGTACTATTTGTAGGGGGAGATAAAAGAGTTTTAACTCATAATGAGATTTATTTGTATAGGTAGTTTTTTGAGATTTATTTGTATAGTTTTTTGAGATTTTTTTTTGGTTTATATTTTATGAGGAGTGATTCAAAAGTAGTATTTGGTGTATTTAGGTAATGTTCATAAGGATTAAGTATTAGATCTTTTTAGGAGATCATTCATTCTAATATTATTTTGATTTGTGAGCATTTAATCATGGAATTTCTCTTGAGATCAAGTCAATTTAGTTTGTGATTTCATTTGAAAAACTTTTAGCAAGTGTAAATGAATGAGTTAGGGAGCTCTATAATGAATAGTTTGTAAGGCACAACATAAATGGTCTAGGGAGCTTTGTAATGAATGGTTCATAAGGGATCTCCCTAGCTCATACTTTTACACTTGTTTAAAGGTAAATGTAGTGGCAAGCTAAGTTGGCTCGATCTTGGTGGAAACTCCATAGTTAAGTGCATATGGGTCAAAATAATACTAGGATGAAAGATCGTTCAATAAGTCTTGATGCTTCATGCGTGTGAGCATCACCTAGATGCAATGAGATGTTAAGTGAACCATTTATGCTCATGACATATGGGTTCTTATGAACTACTACTCATGAAGTATGGGGTCAATAAAGATTGATTCAAAAAATGCAACGAAATCCTAATAAAACATCATATAATTTGATACATTATAAAATTGCCACTCAAATATAAAAAAAAAATCAAGCCTTTCAAATACCATCTATTGGGTATGATATTATTATGACTTATATCAACATATAACAATGAAATTTGTATAACATCTGCTTTTCCCACTTGATTTGGGCTCACTTTAATTAGATTGACTCTAATGCATTGAGTGTACAAATAACATATTTTGTATAAAAGTTGGCAATGTTGAAAAAATATGTGTTGCTCACCTTGCATAATACTTATAATGTAAAATTAATATTTAATTATTGTGCATCCATAAAATATAGAGATATGTGCATCGCATGGGTTAGACATTCTCGGCGTCACTTTGTATGTTGTATGCGATATTGGGATAAATATTTAATTGGGGTTGCATATTAGAAAAACTTAGTACCAAAAAGTAAATAAGGGGGACATGGTTTAGAGGCACATGATTTATGTAAAACCATTTAGTAGTTTTATACAAGCTTGTTTCTATAAAAGTAAGCAAATTAGTGGAGGTTGTCTTTAATAATATTTGGCTTGTTGGCTAAGGTTGAATTGACAATCTCTTATAAAAAGCATGTGAGGATAAGAAGCGTGTATTGGAATGTGTGGTTACATAATTCTCATTTGTTTGTTCACTTGGAGTACAATTAGGAAGATTGATATTTTAGAGGTCTTGCATGGAGACTTTGCAAGTATATTATAGTATATGTTCATGAGATAATATATTGAGTGTGTGACAACTTTTTTAGACTAACTTTTTCATTCATGAGAGTATTTTAAGGTACATTTTATGTCATCTTTATTGTATTTTTATTTTTTAGATTATGGACTATAAATACTTGTTTGCATATTTTTCTCTGGAAATAATTTATTATGGTTACAAATTTCCTTTCATTTGGTATCAAAATTTAGGTGTTAGGTTGAAAGAGGAAACATCTTCTTGGTTGTTACCATTGGTATGAGTGGAGACTTGTGTCTAGTTGAATCTATGGATTTGCAAGAAAAGAATAAAAGCATTTTCAAGGTTATAAGTGTGTTTGAAGACTTGGTTTGTTGCAAATTTAGATTTTGATGAAGATTTAGCAAGTGAACTTTCTATTTGGACTATTTATGTGAAGGTTTTAGGGGTGAACTTTTGTTAGAGACCTCTCGAGAAAAAACAAACCTCACCATCGAGTCTATAAGGTCTAAAAAGTATGGATTGATATAAAAAATAATAATCCTTTGAAGGAAAAAATTCAAGCCACTTTTTGGGGCATGGAGGAATTTGATGAAGATAAAATTCTATACAACCATATGGAATTTGTATGACTATATAGAATTTATATGATCATACAGATCCATACGATATAGTATGATAGTCACTTGAAGAGTCGACAAAATAATCCCTTGTGCTAGTTTACATTAGCATCACCAATAATTATTTTTGAAATTTGATTGGTTTGTGAGTATCATGGGCAACAACAAGTCATAGGTTAAAAATTTTGAGGCTAGCTCTCAATTGTGACCAATCATGAAGTGTTGAATCCCCAATGGGCTAAGCTCCA